>CM019719.1:14298262-14313262 GCA_009760885.1 Achatina immaculata
AGTAGTAGTAGTAGTTGTAGTAGTAGTAGTAGTAGTAGTAGTAGTAGTAGTAGTAGTAGTAGCGTAAAGATTTTGGTAGCAGTTAGTATTATATTTTGTACAGACAGAGGCTTGGCAATTTCAGAATAAAATTTGTAAAGAAACCGAAGTACCAAGTACTCACAATTTCCTTCCCAAGCTGTTTTCTGCTCCAAGTTAAACTGTTTCCACATTATACACAGTTAAGCATTTATTCATTTTAGTTCTTTATTAAACAACAGCATTTTATATATTCACTCTATATAGCACGTGTTCAATTTTTGGACTATATATGAAAACTATGTAGTCAAACTGATTTTCAGTATGGTCTATTTGTCTTTTACTCTCCACGTTATATTCTGTTTGTTTTCATTTCGCTTTTAACATAATTTCTCCGTGTCCTTCTCTATGCTTACGACTTGTTGGTTTAGGAAAAACAAAAGATAAAATCCAAAATATCACACTATTTTATTGTACCTAGGTTCCGTCATGTTCCTGCCACTGTGTACGTTTTTGTAGTAAAATTTCAGAACACACATCAGATGTAGGAGAAATGTTGGCTGATACAACTGATATAAGTGTAAACGTAAATTGACTCTTTTCAGTTAAACAAAAGTAAGAAAAAAAAGCAAAGAAATCGATATTACCGAAACAAAATAATAATGGTGTTATTTTTTTTCGCTACATTTCGTAACAAAACACAAGGAGAAGAAATTCCAGTGTAAACAGATGTTGAAAATGATATTGAAATGGGAGTATAGAACTTGAACTTGGTAGTTTTCAGGTGCTGACAGAATGTATCTAGGAACTTAGCGGCATGATCAGTTTGTAAACATTGAAGTCTACAACTTATTAGCATGATCAGTTTTTAAACATTGAAGTTTATAACTTAGTTTTCTGATCACCTTGTAAACATTGAAGTCTAAAACTTAGTAGTAGGATCAGGTTATAAACAATGAAGTCTAAAACTTAGTTGTCTGATCAGCTTGTAAACATTGAAGTCTATAACATAGTAGCATGATCAGCTTGTAAACATTGAAGTTTAAAACTTAGTAGCATGATCAAGTTGTAAATATCGAAGTCTATAACTTATTAGCATGATCAGCTTGTAAACACTGAAGTTTAAAACTTAGTAGCATGATCAGCTTGTAAACATTGGAGTATATAACTTAATGGCATGATCAACTAGTAAACACTGAAGTCTATAACTCAGTGATCTGACCAGCTTGTAAAAATTGAAGTCTATAACTTAGTGGCCTGATCAGCTTGTACAGTAAATCTAAATGTCTGTGCTGAATACGCAAACATCAGCTACTTTATTATTGATTTAATAACTTGTGTGTCATGAATAGCACTCATAGTGTTCAGAAATTGTTGTAAGTTGTGGTTTATAAGTCTCTCTCTCTCTCTCCCTCTCTCTCTCTCTCTCTCTCAGTCTCTCTCTCCCTCGTTCCTCCTGTCTCTTTTTCTCTTGACCTGTTTCTTTCTTTCTCCTTATTGTAGCATCTCAGAATAATTATTTCGCGTATATTAAGTATTTTATACCTTGTTGCATGTAGATATTTGAGCTTGAACGTGTCATATGTATTTAGTATTTTTATATGTTGTTGCATGTAGATATTTCAGCTTGAACGTCTCATATGTATTTAGTATTTTTATATGTTGTTGCATGTAGATATTTGAGCTTGAACGTCTCATATGTATTTAGTATTTTTATATGTTGTTGCATATGGATATTTAAGGTTGAACGTCTCATATGTATTTAGTATTTTTATATATTGTTGCATGTGGATATTTAAGGTTGAACGTCTCATATGTATTTAGTATTTTTATACGTTGTTGCATGTAGATATTTGAGCTTGAACGTCTCATATGTATTTAGTATTTTTATATGTTGTTGCATGTAGATATTTAAGGTTGAACGTCTCATATGTATTTAGTATTTTTATATATTGTTGCATGTGGATATTTAAGCTTGAGCGTCACAAATGTATTTAGTATTTTTATATGTTGTTGCATATGGATGTTTGAGCTTGAACGTCTCAAGCGTATTTAGTATTTTTATATGTTGACGCATGTGGATATTTGATAAAGGTAAATAGAGGTGTATGGTGCAGTTTTACAAGGTGATAGAAGGAGTGAGTAAGTGAGAAAAAACGAATAGAAAATATAGGAGTAAGATGAGCTATGAATACATGAAGAACATACAACATGCAATATTTCGGCGTGAGCCTTTTTCGAGGATTACATACACAAAACAAGACAAGACATATAACTAAACGAAAAACTTATCTGTGTGGCATCCTCCAGAGAGTAAGAACACCAGAATGCGCGTCCCTCAGACCAGACGAGGCACAGAAACCACAGAGGAAAGCAGATGAAGCCAATCGGAAAGAAGTGTTGGAGAAAAAAAGTTTGGGGGGGGGGGGAGAGAGAAAAAGGGGAAGGGCAATAGACACCTGCAACCCGCTAGAGAAACAGATGTCAAGAAGGAGGGAGGGTTGTGAGGAGAAGCAGGAAAGCGGGGAGATGAAATAAAACTGGTGAATAGGACAGGACCCGGAGGGGCAAAAAACACCTCTAGGCCGCCAGAAAAGAAGAGAAGATGGCGGTAAGGATGGAGAGGGAAGCTAGGAGAAAGAAGCAATAAAGTAGAGTTTAAATAGCAGAAAAAAGTGGAAAACTGAAGAATTTAAAGGAAACTGAAGACATTGTTAATTCCAGCTGGGTGGAGACAGCCAGCCTGGAAAATAAGGCGCTGTTCTAGGACCCTCCGAGATCGTACATCAGCAGAACAAGAGCGGATCGCTCTAACAGAAATGTTCTGCTTTCCCTTGTGGTTGCTAAGGCAAAAATGTTTAGCCACAGGTGTCCAAGCCCTCTTAAAATTGTCGTTAAGATGTTGGCGAAAACGATCTACTAAGCGTAAACCGGTCTCCCCTGTATACTTCATATCACAACGTTTGCATATAATACCATAAATAACATTACATGAATTGCAGGTGAATCCCTCCTGAATTGATAACGTGGACTTAGGGAAGGAGATCTGGCTAGCCTCGACAACAAACAGGCAAGTGTTGCATCTACTACGTCCGCAACGTCTGGTACCATAAAAGTGTTATCTGTCTTAAGGCGACTTCGAACTAAAAGGTCCCTGAGGTTCTTGTCCCGGTCTGTAGGCCACCAATGGGGGTTCCCCAAAAACGTTCACGTGTATCAAGCTCGGTCTGGAGGAGATGGAGATGGCGAAACAGTATGTTTTTAACTGTCAAACTATGAGGGTGGTGCGTGAGTACCACTTTAACTCTGTCCGAGCTACAGCGCGGTTTAGGAGTGAGGGCTTGTTGCCGCGATGTATGGCCGATGCGGTTCCAAGACGATGAGAGAACTTGTTCTGGATAGCCACGTTGGCGGAAGAAATCTAGCATTTTGTGGGATTTATCAGAGAAATCAACATCCTCAGTGCATAACCGTCGCAACTTAAGAAGCTGGGAAAAAAGGAACAGAGTTCTTACACGATCTGGGATGTGAGGAAGAGTGCAAGAGATAGCTGTGAGAGTCTGTAGGTTTATAGTGGGCAGAAGTAGTAAGCCTGGTAGGGCCGATAGTAACGGCAGTGTCGAGAAAGTTTGCAGAAGCAGTAGAGACATGGGAGGTGAAAGAAATGACAGAACTGAACTGCTTAACAAAACTGATGAAGTTTTCAAGGTCTTCCTCTGGCATTGATGTGACCCCAATGCTGTCATCTATGTAGTGTCTACAGAAGAATGGAAAAGGGCATCTACAGGCTCTCAGAACCTTGTGTTGGAAGTGACCCAAATATTTGCCGAAATACTGAATTGTTATATGTTGTTCATTTATACATGCTCATCTTACTTTCTGGCATTCCTCTTCCTGCCAATTTTGCTCACTCTTTGTATCTTTGTATAAAACTAAAGCATTCATCTTAGTCTACTTGTATTGCTAGACCCAGTTTTACCGAAGTTATCTTTTCTCTCTACAATGCACTTATTACTATCTTTTCTAACCTGAATGTTTGTTACAGCGTGGAAAACTTGAATAGCGAAGGAGAGAATATTAGATAGGTCAGCGTGCACAACTCTTGACCCTCTCTCTCTCTCTCTTTCTTTCTCTCTTTCTCTCTTTCTTTCTCTCTTTCTCTCTCTCTTCCTATGACTTACATATTACGGAATCAAATTCTTAATTCGCCCATACAAAGTCTGCATATTATTTAATTAAAAAACTAATTTGTTTCGTCACAGATCTGTCTAACAAAGAGCTCCCACTGCCTTCAGTTTTCTTGGACGTTTGACAGAAACTAGCACAAGCTCATATTTCCAGTACTCAGCTCCCATGAGGCTCTGGCTGAACCACGGAGCAACCTGATTGGTCCCCAAGGAAGACGGCCATTTTTGTTCAGCATCCATTAACTACTTAGGCTAATGTGATTAGTCGTGAAAAATTTATAGGATAAATAGATTACATTATTTCATTGATGGACGATAATAACTTGTGATACTGGCTGAATGGTGGGCCATAGCCAGCAACAATCACGCAGCCGTTTTTGTTCCTATAATTTTATAATAGACCGATGTTATCCAGTCCTTGGAGTTTTGTCATAAATGGGATCAATAGACATTCCGAGCGTGTTAGAAAACACAATGTTTAATAAAAGTAGGTATTTCGCAACATTGCTCGTATTATTGTGCCTTTATGCGATTTCTGTATTTCTTTTGTTGCCAAAAAATATTTTCTCCTTGTTTGTTCGGTGTATATCGATTATGTTTTACAATGCGGGCTTGTCGAAGCTGTTTAGTGTTAGCTTCAGTAAAGCTTTTTGTCGTGTATAGTTTCCTCAGGATTGTTAAATGCAAACTTTCGTCAAACTTTTTTCGCGTATAGTTTCCTCACATTTGTTTAGTGCCTAGTTTCGTCACCGTTTTTTTCGAGTATAGTTTCGTTTGAGTTATTTAATGTATAGTTGCTTTGTTGTTGTTGTTGTTGTTGTTGTTGTTGTTGTATTTGTATGTCTTTGTAATTGATAGCTTCAGTTGTATGCAGCTGCCGTTGTGGTGAAGATCTTGAAACATAGAAATAGATTCGGATGCGGAGTGAGCGAGAGTATTTTTTTAAAATAAAATTCCCATAATAACAGCTTCAAGAAATATTCTTTCCAGCCATCTTCACCTGATTCCATTGAAACATGAAAGAACATGTGAGTGAGAGGAATGATAGCAGTGCAATGAAAGTATGAACTCACTGAATATATATGAAATATGCACGTTTTCGAGTGCTGTCTTCGATACAGCTCTTTATGCAAATTGTCTGTAAAGTCACTGCTTTCCACAGATAAAATTTACTGGTCTTTTATATATTTCGTATTCTTCCTCCTCCTCAGCGCTAGCCGTTAAAAAGACGTTGTGTTACACTCTTTAGATAGGCTGCGATATGTGTGCTTTTTGGTCCGGCACATCCGACTTCGACGTTATTTTTTTAACCAGGATTTGCTTTCTTTCCATTTCGATGGCTATTCATTTGGCCGGAGTATAGCCTGACAGCACGGGTAGCACATGGAGGTATAATAGCGTCTTGGTCTGCCATGATTCGCTAACCCTGACGCATACAATCAGCTTTGGCTCGCTGACCGCTCTCTCAGTTACACTGAGTGCTGCATTTTCACTTCCTCCGTATTTCATATAATTTACACTTCACTTTCAGTATAGAACAGCCACCAGTATACTTCTTTCTTCGCTTACCGACTGTTGCCTGTCGACAAAGAGATATAAGTTAACGCTTTCATGGCCGGGCAGTGTTGTGTGGTAAGGATGTTGTCTCAGTGTTCTTCTTTAAAAACATGTCTCATCTTTTCATTCTCGTGTTTTTCTGTTAATCTCTAATCGATTTAATGTTCATTTAACCTGCTGTAAAAACTATTTAAAAAGAAAAGTAGGAACAGCTTTATTAATTTACGAGCACACAAGTGTTTTTTATACTCTGTAGAAAAAGCACACTGATGATTCTTATAAAGTGTCCAAATCAAAGTAAAGGTTGTTTTTCAGCTACCTCTCTCATTTCATACAGGTAGAAGGAATCATCACGTTGATATTCACAGTAACAGACATTCCCAAGTGTGAAGCTAATCATGTTGTGACTTAGAGGAGATGCTGTAGTACACGGGCCACACGGGGATTGGCAGCAAGCGAAAGAACCTTGTCCTGTGTAACAAAGATTTTAGAATTAGCTTTTATCTGGACATCTAAATTAATTGAAGTTTTTCCCCATGACATAATACAGTGGTTCCCAACCTCTTCAGATGACAGACCCCGAAACCAATGATACTTTGTAGCTCTATTTCCTCATCTCACCATAATTTCTCTTCATTTGGTGTTGAGAAACTTCCCCTAATTTCTTGTTATCTACATCATCAGGTAAAGTGATTTAGCACAGTGTTACATGGTTAGCATTGGAAAAAAAAACAGCAGACAAAACACTTTAGACGTGAGAGAAGGAAAAGTTACAAGAGAATTACCTAAGTCTCGAACCACAGATTCCTGGACGGCGAGCAAACAAGAACAGCACAATATCCACTCTAAATCACTTACCTGTGCGAAATCTTCGTTGTTTCTCATTTTACAAATTAATTTCCAAATGATCTAGACCTGCCATGGGGACCTCCTTTAAAAAATAATTTCCACATAATCTAGACTTGCCGCCCAGACCTCGATATGACGTTAGTTTGGGACCCTCTAACATAACAAATAACTGCTATAGAAAACCCACGGTCCAGTATAACAAACCGAACGAACCTTATTCTTTTCCTTTACAAAGCTTTCAAATTACAAAAACTAAAAGAGAAAAAAAAACTAAATTACAAAAAAAAAAATTACAAAAACTGATATGACGGTAAGACAAGTGCCACGATATGGGTAGCGATGGAAAAAGTAATGCAGTTACGTATGTAATTCTTCTGCATAATAAAATTATTTCTCTGTTTTTGACTTTTTCAAACCAGACAGTCGGAGGTTGCTTTTGGAACAACCCTCGCGTATTCTGACGTGTTGGAATAACCCTCCCATGTTCTGAAGTTCTGTTTTGTCATTAAGCACAACAATAAGTATTGTCGAATATAGCTACTAAGAATATAATAGTAACATATGAACTACAGTGATAAAGACTTGAGAAAGAGAAGAATATGAAGAAGAAAAACTTGCACGTCAACACTAAAACGCAACAGAAAACTACATAGACAAGAATCTGTCCCCGTTAAGAAATACCATGTTTCATTTTTCCTCGACTTGGATAGGCCATATACGGCCTGTTTATAAGTTTTACCCTTTTGAAAGCCGAATTGACTGCGGGTAACGGAATCTGATAAATTATTTTTTTTACAATGTTCATGTCCTGTGCAACATATTTTCTTTTTTTTTTCTGGTCCTGCTAGCTCCACGTGGCTCATGTTCCGTCTTCTAACATGTGCGTTTATCGTTCATTTTTCTTCCTTCTTCTATACGGGAGCTCAAACAATAGCCAACACTGATTTATAATAGGAATAACCGTCCTGCTGGGTACAGAATGCGAGGATGCACTGGGGTACAGGGAGACAGCTTTATTTGATCTGACGTAAAATACAACAAAGACGTCAATAAATTGACGTACATGAAGAAAAAGGGAAAAAAAAACCCCGCAAGGTTCCCTTTGGATGAGAGGTTGGCTGGTTGAAGCTTCCAAAGTTCATAAAATTCTAAGCCCCAACGTAATTCGCCGTCCCCTAGTATTTGTGTTACGTGGTGCAGTAAGAACTGATAAATAATTAACGCGCTCCCTCGTTATATCTCCGCCTCTTTGCTTCACGTGAGGGCCTGTAATGTGATGCTGCTGAAATAACCATTTTACAATCATTTGAAGTCTATTTAATCATCCATTTAAATTTTACACGTCGCTTTGTTGTGTAAGAAAATTGAGAACAATTAGAAAATAAAACATTCACTAATGATTGATGTGTCACTGGGTTGCGGAATCCTCTAGGTGATGCAGTGTTGCCGTAATATCTTTGTTGTCTGAAAACATGTAAATGAAATGAAGGGGCATTTACAACGCCAATTGATTTCAGGGTTTCCTGTACGTGAGACTACTTATAAATAAGTCATTGGAAGTTTCTGTTTTGTGGGGGTTTTGGTGAAAGCAGTTTTTTTTGTTTGTTTACATTTTCCGATGAAGGTTTGTCGTGGACGAAATGTTGGTTCTATGGAGTACTTACTTCCGTTCTTCGTTCGGTTTTTGCTCTTGTTCTTGTTCTGTTTCTCTGGAGGTGCGACCAGGGCGTTCTTTGCAGCCGATGCGTTTAAGATGTTGGGGTACACGTGTCGTGTCGGATGAGGAATGAAGTAAGGCGGCCTTTATGCTATATGGAGTATAGCCACAAAGCAGGAAAAATGCAGTGTTTCTTTAGCAGACTCTACCTGCATGGAGACCATAGCGATCCGTGCCTTGTTAGCCAGACTGAGCCTACAAATGTGGCCACTAACGTAGAGAAAGATATTGCTCGCCAAAGCAGCTCCTTGTACAGCGCGTTCAGAAAATAACTGTGCACTAACCCAGTATCGATTCCGGTATCGCAGTGATATCTTAATGACTGCAACAGGTAGATGTGGCTAGATTCATTGATATCACTACGATACTGGAATCAGTACTGTGTTAGTGCACAGTTACTTATGGAACACCCTGTATTTACAAATAATTTGTTACGTTTCTTTGAAATATATAATGTGAGCATAAGAAGCTTCGATTAGAATCATTTACATTTTTTTAGTTCTCTGCAGAACCGTATGGAAATTAAATTTAAAAAAAACACGCTTTCCTATAAGACTTAGTACGATCTCACACCCAGAAAGGGCAGAGAGACCCATAATATTCATTTGGTTATTTAATACTTTAGGGCCTATCTTAACGTTGTTTAAATCTGGAGTGGAAATAATACAGCTTGGAGTCGTAAGAGAATTAGTTGGGAGCTTTTGCGCTACTGTTCGCCTCCATTTTAAAATCTGGTTTTTATTCATCTTCGTTTATTATACAAGGTAAAGCAGAAACGGCTTACGGTTTCGAAAATGTGAATTTTTGGCGATGTATTTTGGAAACACTGCCCTAAATTGTATCACGTGACAGCTTTCATTTTGGAGGTTAGTTCGCCATGAAGCGTTGGTCTGTGCTATCGTTAACTGTTTCGTGTGCTTTGTCATCATTCTGCAAAACTGACCTTTAATTCTTTGAAAATCATGACGAGAATACAGTGGCCGTTAACGCCAAATCCTGTATAGATATGATAAAGAACTTCTTCGCGTCAAAGATCTAATAGTCCCTAATGGAGAGAATTTATGATTCCAGCAAGACGTGGCTACTGCAGACACTGCGCGTGTGAGCATGGCTGCTGGGTGTAACTCTTTTGAAAAGGATGTCACTTCACAATTTGAAGATGCGAATTGACTATCCTGTTCTCCTGACATTTTCCCTCCAGACTGTTTTCTATGGGGTTGGTTAATGGTGATGTGTACATTACAAAACCAGCCACATTGAGTGATTTCAAACAATACATAACACAGGCGACCGACAACGGGACATGCTGCAACTAATGCTGAACTGTCGATATCGACTTCAGCAGTGTTTGCAGCGTAATGGGGACCACAGGAAGGTATATTTTTAACTAGATATAGAAGCTGTAAGAGCTACTAAATTTTTATTTCAGTTAAATCTCTTTGTGCGTGTGTGTGTGTAGGTCCCTAGTATACCTTTAAAGGTGTATTACTAAAAAGATGCATATTTATTTCGTTTTGAAAATCGTTACGCGTTTTTGCTCTACCGTGTATATCTAATAAAATAACTGATTAGGGCGTCAGCCTTTTGTGCATGTGTGTGTGTGTGTGCGTGCGTGCTACAGTTAAAGGACAAAATGCTTCCTCAGTAACATAACTTCCCCATAGCAGAATGGCGTTACAGAGCCACAAACTCACCAATCACATCACAAAGAAGTTCGATTTTTCTCACTTCCGCTATACCGCATTGAGCATGCGCAAAGAGATTTCACTTCATGCCGGGTAAAAGCCGGGACAGGCCTGGCACACCAGGGACATTACATCGTGTTTGATAACATAATGGCGTTACGGGTGTTAGAAGTCAGCCAGTGATCCGGCCTGTTTGTGGGCCGTGTTTAATCTAATACACGCATCGCATTATTTTAACGAGATTTTAATTCAGCGGGTCGCTTAATAAACTGACCTGGCCTGAAAATAGTTTGCGGACCGTCTCCCACGACGGGCCCAACCCAGCGCTGGCTTACGTACTAATTTATTAAATGCAAAGAATGCAAATTGCATTAGAGTGGAGTAATTTGCACGGGGCCAGCCAGGGACCGAACAGTCCCCCACGCCATCACTTCCGGGATGTTTGCCAACTCGCGTCAAGGGACACGGCTCCTGTCTCTTCATTCCTGCGTCCTTCCCCCATGCCAGTGAGCTTCTCGTATTTGCAGGCCAAAAGTCAGGTTCACTTCCTACACCCAACCAGGGGCGTATAACAACATATTCGTGGAGGTGGTAAGGGGATAAATCTGCTTTCGTTTGAAGCTCTTTCCAAGCGTGCTCTTCGATTTTTTTTTTGTTGGTTACTTTTATCTAAAATTTATTTAATTTTGCTGAATATATCAAAATATGATTTGGGACTTATATTTAAACAACACTTCTAATATGTGGAAGATCTTTCGTCTTAAAAGACAGCATTTAAGTAGGTTGCCTATTTACCGAGAAAAAATTTGCTGAGTGGTTTATCTTAAGAATGAATCTGCAAATGGTAAAGTGACATCAGCTTCTATATGTGTATTGTAAGGCTCAGTCTGTTTGAGTTTTCTGGTTTCAGCTTCAGATTTCACTTCCTCTTAAAGTGGCAATACAGAGTAATATCACACATTAATAAGACTCAGTTTCCTTTCCAGTTTATTTTGTAAATTTGTTTCTTTCCCATCCCGTTTTTTTTTCTTTCTTGAACGATATGCATGAGTAAGTACTTTCCGATGTTATCGAGTCCCGTCCTTCCAGAGCAACGTTTTTGTAGGACACATATCGGCCATGATTTTTTCAGGGTATGAATCGCCCATGACTTCCTAAATTCACATATTGGCCAGGTTATATCAGCGTGCGTATATGTCAGGTCCTCTTGCAACTGGTGAACAACCAGGTCTTCTTAAGATATATATATATATATATATATATATATATATATATATTTAACTAAATCCTCTCAGGACTCATGTCAGCCAGATCCTCTCAGAACTCATATCACTCAGATCCTCTCAGAACTCATGTCAGCCAGATCCTCTTAAAACTCATATCAACCAGGTCTTATCATAACTCATATCACTCAGATCCTTTCAGAGCTCATATCACTCAGATCCTTTCAGAGCTCATATCACTCAGATCCTCTCAGAACTCATATCACTCAGATCCTCTCAGAACTCATGTCAGCCAGATCCTCTTAGAACTCATATCAACCAGGTCTTATAGCAACTCATATCACTCAGATCCTCTCAGGGTAAAAATCAACCAGGTCTTCTCGGAGCTCATATCACCCAGGTGTACTTAGAACTCATACGTGTATTAACCAGGTCTTCTCATAATTCATATCAACCAGGTCTTCTCAGAACTCATACCAACCAGGTCTTCTCAGAACTCATACCAATCAGGTCTTCTCATAATTCATATCAACCAGGTCTTCTCATAATTCATATCAACCAGGATTTCTCAGAACTCATACCAACCATGTCTTATCAGAACTCATATCAGCTAGGTCTTATCAGAAATCATACCAACCAGATCTTCTCAGAACTCATACCAACCAAATCTTCTCAGAACTTATACTAACAAGATCTTCTCAGAACTCAAACCAACCAGATTTTCTCAGAACTCATACCACTTTTGTTCTCTCAGGACACATGAGGGTATTGCCAGAACATTTAATCTGTGCATTTTTCTGTGAGCGCAATTTTCTCTGAAAGTCTTGACATTTAATCTTCTAACCGCGCACATAAATCTTATTCCCAAGGAACTGGGATAGTTTTAGCTCAATGGCGTTTATCCAGAGATTGCTGACATGACAAACAGAATGCAAGGCTGCTGGAAATGAACCAGCCAACATTTTCAATTACCACATACCATAACGTTTTTACCGCCCTAGATATGTGCCCCTAACCTCTACTTGTACCGTATATATGTGTAAGGGACTATTTCTTTGGAACACGAGATTGGATTCTTTTGCAGCCGACGCCATAATGAAATCGGCTAGGAAGTAAGCACTGATAAAATCGTATAGTTTTTATTCGTATAAAGATTTTAAACAGTCTCTCTAGTTGCTAACATTAGGAATACAGACACTGTTTTCCAGAAGTACCACATGGCTGTAGGATAGTGTCTTTATAAAGTCTGCTCTGCCTTCCCCGCCCACACTCAACCCAGCTACCATCCTGTGCCTCGCCCTTGACTCCCCCTCCCGCCTTAAGTCTGAAGCCCGTGGCTCGTTCTTCGCTCTCTCAAGATTTTGGCTGCAACTTGCGCGCATCTCCTAACCCAATAAACAGAATACTCCAGCCATAGTTTAATCGGATTGAAGTGAACTAGATCTAATCAAACAGTCCCTAATTGAATAGTGTCAAGCTTGATATTCTCCAGCCTCAACAACTGAGCTGCGTCCACGACTGCCTTGTTTGGGCAGCTATGGCTGGAAGATGCATGACAGACATTTCAGGACAAACCGCAAGAGTGCTTATGTCCCCTTTTGAGTTTTGCCCTGTTCATTTCGTTCTGAATCCTTTGATCCATTGCTTGTATTGGAAGTGTATGTATATTTTGTATGTATACGTGAGTGTGTGTAATACAATTTAGTTTTTTTTTGTTGTTGAGAAGGAAAATAATGAAAAAAAGGGGGGGGGGGTGTGGGTGGGTTGGTTTTCTGAAACGGAACACAATGCATGATATAAAACACAATGAACATCAGGTGGACATGAAAAGAGATTTTTTTTTTCATTATACTCAAATTATGTCCTCTTTTTTTTTCGCTGATAAATCTCTTTTGTTCTTTACGAGAAACAAAACTGGCTTGACTTCAGTATACCTGCAACTCCATGACAACAGCTGATCGTGATGTTGCACGTACAGTGGCCATACTAGGCAGGTTATAAAAGCATGTGTTCTCAATGCATTTTCCACAAAGACTTTCGTCTGCTAATAATTTTCCTATTCTCTTGAATTTGAAATATAAATTTGCGAGTTCATGCTTTTTGTCCACGAAAGTGTCATAGATACAAGAATTTGGCCACCGGAGAAAATATACGCAACAAATATCCTGGACAGACAGAAAAACAAATGAAGAGGCCCCCAAAGAAGTTTCAGAACAACAGAATCTAGTCAAAATTATATATATATATATTTTTTAAATGACATGTCATGAGAAGACAGAAGTTGGAGAAACTAGTAATCACCGGAAAATTCAAAGGGAAAAAAGTAAGAGAGGAAGGCCAAGAGAAAATATCTCAGGGACTGACCAACTGGCATGGAAAAAGAAAAGAAAAACAATTGAATCAAACACTAAGTATCTCACAAGATGAAGAAGCATGCTCGCCAACGCTATCAAGCACGGCACGTAATAATAAAAGCAAAAAAAAAAAAAATGCTCTGGTGAACACACATACTCATTAAATGTACACACAATATTTAACATTTTTGAAGAGCTTGAAAACTCTTCAGTTAAAAATGATTACAGTATAAACTCACTAATTCTGAAAAAAAAAGAAAATCCTAAATGGCACTGAATTTACAACATTTTTCTGCCTGTGCATACACTTTACTACTACACCGAGTACGTGGCACGAATCTTAATTTTAACAATTACTATACATGTAAAGGGTTTAGTCTAGAGATATAAACAAGATATTTTCATTAGATATTATTAACTTCTCTTTCTTCTCCTTTTTTTCTTTGTCTTCTTCTTTTCTTTCTCTGTATTCTTCTCATTCTTCTGCTTTTCTTTTCTTCTTTTTTTCTTCTTCCTCTTTTTTCTTCTTCCTCTTTTTCTTCTTTTTTATTTCTTTCTTTTTTGTCCCCCCCGCCCCCTTTTCCTCTTCTTCCTCTTTTTGTTGTTATTTTTTCCTCCTCCTCCTACTTCTCCTTAACTTTCTTATAACCTTAGTAGTTTTGTACTGCTGACATCGTCCTATGCCATCTTAGGAAAGATTGGTAGCAATAGTTCCCTTAGCTTGCTCTGTCTCTTATTTTTATAACGCACCTGACCAGTCTTAGTATTTTTATCATTTTTCTATGTTATCCACCAATCTTTATCGCTATTCAAATCTTCCTTTCTCTGTGTAATTTTTGTCTCCTCTATGTGTTTTAACTCTTAAACTCCTGAATCAATGTGTTTTAATTCTTACACTCCTGAATCAATGTGTTTTAACTCTTAAACCCCTGAATCAATGTGTTTTAATTCTTACACTCCTGAATCAATGTGTTTTAACTCTTAAACCCCTGAATCAATGTGTTTTAATTCTTACACTCCTGAGTCAATGTGTTTTAACTATTACGCTCCTGAATTTATTTTCATGCTCCGAGAGAATAAATTCTCATGAGACGTTTTGGTACAGAGAAACTGGGAAAGAAATTCCTCTATAATTTAAAAATATGGGTTGGATTATAAATGTGCCTCTTTTTTATTTTAATGTAGACTTTGCCTAAATATCGCTGTGAGCAGTGATTCACGTACTTGTGCAGGATTTACGAACATTTGTAGCGATGTTCTCAACAGGGCATACACATGTAGTTGTCACAGAAAAAAAAAACAAGATTCCACATATCAGTGTCAAATCAATTTATTCTCTCATCAGTTATAGAACAGGCTGTCACTTGCTTACTTCACCTGTCACTTTATTTAATGTATATGACGCAGGCC